>OZ037771.1:4654127-4701627 GCA_964035545.1 Bugula neritina
GTGATTAAAATGTGACTTTTAAAGTGTGAAACAGTAAAAAACATCAGCAACAGTTGAAAGAATAAAATTATCTTTACAGATAATTACCACATACATAGCGTAACCTTTAAAATGCTGACCATCTCACTTGAGGCTTTAAGTTTTTAGTAATAAAATAAATTTAATCTCTTGCAACGCTTACCTGGAGAACTTTGGTAGGATTGTTGAGAGCCGGTGGAGTTGGAACAGTTTGAACATAGAGGTGGAGAGGAGGCATACCTGTATCAGGTATCAACGCAACCTGTTGATGTGTCAGGCCATCATCTGCATAGCTGGCCCAGCTTATGCTGAAGTGACCCTGAGAATTATATTGTAATATAAAAAACTGTAAAACTTTTGTGTATTATAGGATATTGTATAATAACATACTTAGGTTGTATATACGTTATAATATAACTTGATATATTGCTTAGTATGCTGTATAAAATGCATGACATACAATATATAGATAGTATATTAAATATGTTATATGCTATATTCTATAACTTATATAAAATAATTGTTTTTAGCATATTACAATAAAATGAATTTGTCTAAAAATACATCATATGTGGTACAGTATAAAATACTTTTACAAGTAATTTTTATTTAAATTTCAAATTATTTTGCTAGAAAGTTTGCACATCATGTAATAAATTTTACTCTAAATTTCTCATAAGCATAGCTAACATTTTCTATGATAACAGAATATTTCAATGCAAAAAACTGTTGTGAAGCTCTGTACTGGTGATATTGAGATTTAAGCCATCTTTTCTCAAATATTCTATGATTGCATGCAATATTAATTACTTTATATTTTAATTATAGCAGTCAAACATAAAAAGCACATTATTACATTTCACTTTCTGCAATGCGAATATGCAAACATTTATGGCCAATAATACAACTTCCACTAAAAGCACCTGTTACTGAAATTAACAGAGCAATATAAATTCTGTAATATAAAATATTCTTAGACTCAGGAAACTATGAACGCTATTTTTAGTTACAAGAAGAGTGGAGTTCTACATCTATATACCATGTTATATGCTGGCAGGTGTGGCTATACTTACTGGGTTCAAAGGATTCAGATGGTTGACATTTTGTTGAAATATCACCGTGTAGTTATCATTCTGTCTACAACAAAGAAAAAATTTGTTTAGATAAATGACAGACTTTCATTGTTATTAGATTTTACCTAGCTGCATGGTTTTCTAAACATTTTTTTTTTGTAAATTACTTATTAGAACAAAATAGCAGCATATTTTGCTTGAATAGTGAATATTAATCAGTTATTCCACTGAGTTATGACATTGTTAGTTGTCAGAGACTCTTCTTAGAAAATTGAAGTGAGATTATATTTTTTCCTGTAAACTGAATGTTAATTATTTTGTACTCTTTGAATTTTAAACTCAATAGTTCTAGACTACTACAACTAAAGAAATGAATCTAGTTTTACATCCTGCATATATAGGCTTTTACTATATGGAACACATTTTACGTATATAATATATTATTTATACAGTACAGCTACCTGTGCAGGAGTATTCTTTATATAGAATGTTATAATAATATATGCTTAGAATACATTTCATATTACATACATATTTTGATGTTTTACTCATCATTGTTAATGCAGGTACTGAGGCTTTGATGTCACACAAACTGGTTCACCTGAAGACCTAATTTTGATACTTTTTATAAGCAGGTATAATAATAGCTTTGAGAGCTTATTATAACATGTTATGAACAGATTGATTCTACATACTACTTTCAGTGGTCAGCATGCTATAAAATCATATGTAGACATAATACTACTCATCTTACTTTATCATTAGTTGAGGGGGCTCTGTTGGACGTCCCCCACATGGAGCTGTCCTGAGGAAACAGTTTTGTGCAGCTAAAAGAATAGGAAGTTGTCAACTAGTACCAAAGAAATTTCTCATAATAATTAGGAGTTGTCAAATCTGCAAGTTTTTAGGAAAGCACAATTTTTGAATGGCAATTTTTTCCAGTATATATGGTATTGTACCCCTTTCGATGCCTACACCATTAAGTGCAAAGGTATATGAAATTCTAAGTATATGTTATAGATAATGTTCTAGTGAAATATCATATACTATCGATGCAAAAAGTAATTTTTTATTGCAATTGAAAAATACATGAAAACAGTGGGAAATTTGTTTTCAATTTTCTACTCTATCAGCCAAGTTTTTGCTAAAAAGTGTCAACTTAAATTTAAAACATAGAGAGAAACAAAAACACTGAAATAGAAAATAGCTCAACAAAAATAAGACTATTAAAGTTTACTTTACCTGGCTTATTAAGACCTTCTATGGACCCTCTTTGGTGAGGATTCACTAAACAGAGATGACCCGAAGCCAAGGCCACACAGCAAACAAAGACTAAGACACTCTTACACATCCTGACAATTATAGTACTGCCTGTGCACTGCCCACTGATGTTCACGTCTTTCCTTCACAGACTGAAATGACAGACCGCAGCAGTTTGTCCTTAACCTATAGAGTGAATCCCATGCCCTACTGATCTACTCACTACATTTATATTGCTGGTATCATATTGGTGGTTTTGATATATAGGTCACATGTTACTCTCTACACCAGCACTTTATTTTAGGCTAAAAGATGCTCTATGTTTTATAAATAAATTTTTAAAGTGTAATTTTCAATGTTACTTTGTTTAACATTTGCTTTCTCCATAACATTGAAAAATATTCAAAGCAATAATATTATATTTATAATTATAATTTATAATTGTAATTATATATACTTATATAACAAAGTGCATTGTATACATGTTCAAGCAAAAAGACCCACTTTATAATTGACAGATGTAAGCTATCTATATATTAATATACCTTTCTAATGTACTTCTTAATGAAATAGTACAAATTATAATAAAAAACTATATGATACCATATATATGCTGCAACATATTATATAATATGTTGTGAGTATATTTTGCATATTGCAGTATACTGTTTATATATGCATTTATATATACATGTCCCATCACCTTATAATTATAGCATTAGAATGCTCACTAGTGCACGTCATCATTGTATTACATGAGAAAATCTTAGTAAACTTTTTATGAAACAATAACTTACTATAACTACAAATCAAAATAAATTTGTGATTTTCAATTTGCAACCATTATAAAACTTGAAAAAATTTTTATTTACATAACTAAAGAAAGTTTGCAAATTGACAAAAAATTGTTCTAGTTAACACCCATACTAATTATAACTACCAGCTATTTTCAATCAAAAAGTTGAGTTATCTGGAAAAAATTTTTTATTATGCTAGCTTGCATTACAAAAGCAATCTTTCGAATTTTCTTTAGCAGTCTAGTTTTAGCTATAGTCGTTCATCAATTATAACTTTCCTTATGCGATCACTTACTTAAAGTGCATCAAATAGAATCTCAGCAATTAATTAAGACGCTTGCAGAGCTTTAAATTGTGTAATGAGTTATTTCCCTTTGTTCTAAATTTTATGTGATTATAGAACTGTTTTTTTTATATAATATTATGTGTTATTGTTTTAAGAACATCTGATTAAGAAGAGTAAATTAAACTGTTGAAATAGTCATGTATTGCTAATTTAGAAAGTGGTTTGAAAGAAGATATGACAAAGTCAAATCAACTGAAACTAAGTAATTTTTACAGATAATTATACTAACAAAATAAAATTGATATTTGAAAGTTTTAAGACACCATTTTATTGAGTTGTGCTGAAAGTATTTTTTCTATTTCAAGTTCCTATTTTTTTAATTTGTTAATTTTTTTACAAAATGAAACTTGAAGTTTACCAGTTGACAGAAATAATTAAAACAGCATAGGGTAGAGCAGAATGCATTTTACATAGAAGTGAGGTAATTTGATTTCCTTACATTTGCAAGAACATATAAATTAATTGGCCAGTCGCATTTGATATAATAAAACAAGCGCTAAAATTTTTTTTGATACTGTTTGAGATGGAGTAATAGCACAACCTATAATTTATTTTTCAGAACAAAAGATTTGCAAAATCACATTGATGATCTTAAATCAGCTGTAAAAAGGCTTTTTGTTTGCGATTATTACTTGTAAATTTTAGCAGTTTCTGGTATGTGAGCCAATGGTGCATTAAACAATATTTGTGAAATTCTTTTACACATTTAAAAATGATAAAATTAGCTGCACGAATGTTGATAACAGATTTACATGTATTTCATTCTTATTTTTTAACTAGAACCGGTTTTTGTAATGACATTTATAATTATAGCTACCACATGCATGATTAAAATAATTATATTGCCTTTATTACGAATAAAAGCACAAAACACATAATAGTTGTTAAAGGAAATTAACATGATTGAGCATTACTATACCTATTACCTGTTATAAAGAGTTTTAAATATATTTGTTAAAAGTTATTAGCAACATTATAATTGTAAAAATTTACATAACGAATCAGGTATGTATAATACTTGGTATACTAGGTATATATAAAGCTGTTTACTAAATATGCTGTAACTTTGTGAATGAAACTTTGTAGCCCTTTCAATCATATCAATACACTTCTACGTCTGCACATTGGTAATATGGACCAAAACCTGGACTATTGGTAACATAGGTGACCTACAAGATGAACCACACATGTTATATACAACAGAGAAGGATATCTATTTAGACAATAACCTTTCTCCTCTTATGCAATACATTTCAGAGCAAATAAACTTATTTTTACAAACTTTGATCTTTGCTTAATTGCTTTACGATATAAAAGGGCAATATACTGTTAGAAGAACATTCTACTGTTTTTAGCTGTTGTATGATATAGATTTGACAGAACAATTTTCTATAAAATTTTGATCAACCAGGTGTTTGTAAAAAAGCACCGACATACATTATCAGTCCTAATTGTTGAGTATTTGTTCGTTATAATTGCATGGTATATTAAGTCTGTAAAAACATTTTATAATAATTTGCAAATCATGACTGAAATGAAGTGAATTACTGAGAAAATTTTAAGATTGTTAGCATAAAATAGTTTATAACTTATTCTACCAATCATTATTATAGATAAGGGAAGTTCCACAATTATTTATTTTGTTAGTTTTTAAATTATTCTACAACTTTTTTTCTATTCTCAATAAATTTTCAATTCTTCAGAGCCAACATAAATAAAGTTAAACTCAAATTTTTGCAACTCTCTCAGTGTAAGGCAACAAATATTGTAATATTTGAGTTACCTGGAGAACTTTGAATGGGTTGTTCATAGCTGGTGGAGTGGCCACATTCTCTGTGTAGAGGTAGAGGTAAGGTTTACCTGTGTCAGGTATACGGGCCACCTCCATATGACTAACTGAACCATCGTCTTCGTAGCTCGCCCAGATAATGGTGAAATAACCCTAAACATAGTGTTTAGACTAAATAATTTTATTATACGAAATTGAACTTATTAATAGATTCTATTGTTTTAACTTTGGTTGAGAGGCTATTTATCAGCAGCTAGAAACTTCTTTATGAAAACTTTTCTATGTAGAAGCCAACCATTTAATCTTTACAAATACGTTTGGGACACAATTATTTTTTAAAAAATGCGTTTTTGAGGCAAACCCTACATAAAGCTTGCTTCACTCAATCTTTTATATTAATCATTAGATGTGTGTGGTGTTTATGGTAAGGCTGTTGATTTGAAATGTATAGATTATATAATATTTGAACCGTATAAATGCAAGTAGTCTTTTTATATATGCACTCATATAGTATACATCACTTAAATATACAGTATACAGTATACCATAAAATATATGAAATATGTACTTATACTATACAAACTTTTTTAGGATTCTTACAGTGTCGCTATGATGATTCTCATTAATAGTAAAACTGAAAGCCCTAAGCAGCAAACTATCGACAAGTTATAATTTAGAGAAAAAATAAATTTTAATATATTTACCGGGTTGAGAGGGTTTCGATGGTTGACATTCTGTTGAAATATTACGGTGTAAGTGTCATTTTGCCTACAAAAACAAGCTTGTAGTGTAACTCAATATAAGTCATTTATATTTATTAAATTTTTCTAGCCTAATTTGTTTATTGATTGCAGATAATGCTGAAAACTATTTTTTTATATTAAAAAAGCTGTTGAAACATTTATAAACAAAATTAAAAATATTAAGTAGATATATTTTTGTCACAATATAAGTTTTTCAAATTTAATATTAGAATGCAAGATATTTATAAGATATTGTTATTACTATGTATATTCTAGCTACCAAAAATACACAGCTGTTGGTAATAACTCCAGTATAAAAAATAACCTAATTGTCTTACATATTTACTATCATAGTTTTAATCAAATGTTTCAAACCAATTCAGATAAATTTTTAAAAGCTACAACCCTTAAAAGCATAAAGGGTTTGTATAATTTGAAAAAACTGATTTAAAAGGAAAGTTTCTTACTTAATTTTTATCTGAGGTGGTTGAAGCGGACGTCCTCCACAAGGAGCTGTTTTCAGGAAACAGTTCTGTGCAGCTGAAGAAGATATTAATAAAGATGTTGACAGAAACATTTCAAATGCTAATAAATCTAAATATTTTATATGACAAAATTTTTATTACATTTTTGTGGTTTAATTTATTTTAAAAACTAAAACCCATATAGTATTATTTACAGTTTCCCCCTTCCCCCCTTGAAAAAAATAATGATATACTAATAATTTATTTAAAGACTATAAAATATTATGCCTTTGTCATAACCACGGCTTATAAGTACCAACTTCTAATGCAATGGAAAGCTAGCTGTGAATATTTTGAACATACAAAAAAGAGCCATAAATAAACATAATATGCTCAAGATACAAATAACTAGTAACAGGCTGGGTATTTCTGTGATATAATTTATATACTAGGTTAAAAGTGTGCAACACAACACTATATCAAAACCAATGCAAAGTTGAAAGAGCTAGTTTACATTATTAAGCTCACCTGGCTTATTAAGACCTTCCAGGGAACCTCTCTGGTGCGGGTTGACTAAACAGAGATGACCAGAAGCTGCTGCCACACAACACACCAACAACACTAGACTTTGATACATGCTGACAACAACTTTAAATCTTATTAAGAATTCTTTAAATTTTTAATATAATTTGCGCTGTTGCTATGTTCCTGGTTGAAACCAAGTAAGATTGAGACTAGGGCAAAAGAGGCTAACCTTATATATATATATATATATATATATGTATGCGTTTAGGGCCAATTCACACAGGGCATATTCTCCGTTGATACCTGTAATTATAGCGGTTCGGTTATGTAATTTCTCGTTGTGACATATTTTAAAGACTTCCTGTGTCATACTTCCTGTGATAGTTGATGCGGGTACTAGTCATGTTAATTTTAGAAATTTTTTAGCTGATTGGAGGAAATGAAGCCAATGAATAGGCTGCTAACACCTAGAGCGCTGTTGAAGGGTAGCGACTTTATTGGTGTTTAAGGAAAAGAGAAGTCTTCAACTAAAATTGAGTAGAAAGCTAATTTCCTGATCTACGATGGTTTTTTTGTGCAGTAATACTGGGATAGAATTTGTTTGTATAGTAAGGTACTTTTGTTTGAGAATGTTTTCAAATTTATTTAAGACTTTATAAAATCACCATTGTTAACATTATTACCTGTGCCATTTTTACCTGTGCACTTTCATTAGTGCCATTTTTACCTAAAAGCATTTACAATATATATAGGCAGAAGCTACAAATAACTAAAAGCTCGTGGACAAAGTCTAAGAGTCGGCGACTGAATATTGCTCATGCAAAGGTGCTGGTAGAATAACACCTATTGAAGCCAGATAGAAAATGAAAGGGAGTTACCAGCATGTTATTCATTAGTTATTGCCAGGTAACGGGTAACGTGTTCTGATTATTAAAGGTTTGAACAATCGCATATTTAAGTGAAATTGTTTTACTGGTGTCTATTTGAATTGTATATATTATATGCCTTTGCTTACTGCACCTTCCTGAATCTCATGACTAATTGATATATATGCGAATGATACCAAAATTTTATAGCTACTCAGAAATAATTTAACTGTATAGTTGGTCTTTTATTGCACTAAAGGTATCTAGATGTCTAAAGATATAGTTGAAATGTGTTTTGTTACCTACTCTATGTGTCTAGCAAAAGTAGTTGACACAGAATAAAATTAATACAAACTGGTTTGCGTAAAATAAGAAGTTTGAGAAATGCAAAGGAGCATTTGTATTATAGAATGGAATAAAATGAAGGTTGACAGGTAATAATTTTTTCTAGTAAAATATTTGTGAATGTACATAATAAAACTATCTATATAACATAATTTATGTGCAGTAAAATCTGTAGCATAGTATTGCAAATGCTATAAATTACTAGATATTACTAGTGAAATGTTTCAACTACAAAAACTGTTAACAACAGAGACCTTTAAAGTTAACAAGATTTAAAATATTGGTTTTGCCTTAGTTTAGAAAATGAATATTTTATTACATAACCAAACAGGTGTAGTTGCTACTAGAACCAGTGCTTTTTGAAAAAAGCTGCAAGTTTTCTGCACATACCACAGCATTAAGCTCTTATAGTAAACCATTTCTTTAACCTCAAAGTCAACTGACTAAAGAACAACTTTTTTTATAACTAAACTTTGCTATGTTAAACTTCATGCAGAAAGATTAAGGCTCTTTTAATTTGTAAATTACATTTATTTTCTTAGATTTGAGCTAGTAGCCAGAAAGCCAAAGATCATTTTCTGGAATTTTCTTTGATCTAATTAAACAAATATGTACGGCCAGCCATGATGGTACTATGCAACCAGTATCTTAATTTCGTCTTCTTTGATGTATCATTAGAACAAAGATATTTCCTGTGTTAGTTTCTTTAACGACGACTTTCCTACCCGCAATGTATAGTTACTTTCTTATCTGTACTACATTTTGCCATACATTCTGGTTGTTAATACGTGACTATAAGCATGTTCATAGTATGAAATTAAAAAAAGTTTTATGTAGACATGGCGACAACATTGAAACACAAATATACAAGCACACGCACACACACATGCACATTAGATGAAACTGAATTATTCCAAGGTACTAGGTAGAAAGCCTCTTTTTATTTATTCAAATAAACCCATTTGTTTTTCAAAACTGCTTCAATGTAAATTAAAGAATTAAAACAATATTTTCATTGAACGAAAAAAACACTTTATGGAATTATAGAAATTTTTGATGGAAATAGAAACTGTCTATAGAGATTGGGACAGTCTATAAAAATAGAAACACTAATTGATAAAACTAAACACAAGTAATAGACTAATGAAAGTAGTTTACAGAAATAAGGATATTGCTCGTAGAAAGAGAATGCAGTAAGCACCCTGTCCATAAAATTCTCATAGATCATAATGATACGAGTATAATAGTAATATAAACCCATCTCCAGAAACTGCAACGCCGTAGGGCTTGCAATTTGAAAGAAAAAACATCTTTTGGTAGAGCAGCAGCAAACAAAACCATTGTAGTTGCTAGTACTGCACCTGTGTATAGGTCACCATGTAAGTCAATGTACAAAACAACTGTTTGGCTTTCATGCCGCTCATTGTCAAAATAACTTTTTATGAGTAGAAATGTGCGCATGTGAAAAGTTTTAGTATAATGTAATAATATTAGAGTCAATGATGTAGGATTTTAAGAAAATACTACTCTAAGAAAAAAATGAATTTTTTGTTAATGAAAACAAATCAATACTTGTTCTGCAGCAGCGATTTGATGTACGATATCTCAAATAGAAATTAAAAGCTCTTAACTTGAATCATAAACTTATATAGAAAAAATTCTGACTGCAAAATAATATAAAATAAATTAAAATATTATGGAAAATTATTTATTAAAATAAGTAAGAAAGTTTAGTCTTGGTTTCACTTGTTAGAAAATTGCTTTATGCAGCACAAAACTTGGGTTAACTGAGTGCAGTGGCTTCTGTTGGAGGTATGGAGTTTGAACAGATGCATAATATACAAACACTGTACTGAGTGAACCAAGACTTTGTGCTGCATTTAGCAATTATTCATTGTTTCAAACTGACTGCAGGCTATTCAGATCAGTCTGTGAGGTGGTGCTGTTCTCTTCATCTGTGCTGCTGCAGCTGCTGCTGTCGCTGATTAAACATTTAGATGTGGTTGTGTCTGGTTTTAGCAGGTGCCTTTTATACCTCATCCAGCTCATGTATGTAGAGAGCACCACCAGCTGCATTGGTATTACTTTTCTTATAATGATTGCACACACAATATATGATATAAACACAAATGTTTGTAGTTTAGCCGCCTAACTCTATTATACAATAAAATGTATAATATTAACTAAATTATTTGTATGCCTCATGCAATCTAAATGAGGCAATGTGTAACAATTATTTTAGTGGTGTAGGAAGCATTTTCTATAATAATCATGCTTGATACTATTAAGGAGTTGTCTTATTTGAGTCAAATATTGGCAAGTTGGAGTTATGCTATAGCCGGCATATAAAAATTGTCATATTACTGCAACTTAATGTGAAGCCATCAATATCATAATAGTATAATGTAATAGGCTACTAATGCAGGTTTATACACTATAGCCTACTGACGTTACTATAAGAATGAGCATTTAAGCATTTATACAAAACTCTAGATACACTAACCATTATAACTCCAACACCAGAGAATGATGTCATGGTCCAGGTAAAACCTGAGTGATCAGTTATGACACCCGAAACCACTGGCCCAACCATGGAGCCTAAGCCACACCCGCTGTTCAATAACCCAGCTACCATTCCATACGTCTGTACGTTATCTCTTTCATGCCCATTCAATCTATTAACAAGCTGAAAACTGAATAGCACAAAACTGTAAAAGTTTGAAATAAGCAATGACTGAGAGAACTACAAGCATGTGCTCTTAGCCTACTAATGAAAGCAGTGTTTTTAGATTATTTATTTAAAGCCATAGAAGCATGTATACTAATCACATCGATGGATTTTGTTGCGGTATAGTTTAAAGAATGTTGGATGAACCGATAAAATGCGTTATATATAACAGCCAAAAGTAACTCACACTGCAAGTTGCAGTCCTGCAGGAAATGGCGGAATGTAAATACCAATTTGGATCAAATTCTCTATGGAAATCGCGACGACTGGTAGAGCCAAGTACCTGAAATAACAGCAATACATGATTGCTACCAGTAGAAAGAGTTGTGATCTGTACATTACATTATATGCTACAACAGGCAAAAAACTGGTACCAGCTAAAATTTATATTTTTAAAATCAACAATGTGGTATAGCTACTTATTATTTAAATCATTATTTTTACGTAGAAATTTTTATAGATTTGTTTTTGTTCCAAATAATATAAAACTATTTATGGTAGATAATTTCAATGTAAAGCATAAATACATGTTTCAAAGTATGCAATATAATATTGAATTTTAATGTATGTGTTTAAGAATTTAAAAACTTACATTGAAATTCATTATTCTACATGTATAGACAACTCAAAAAATAAGCTAAATTTTGTTATACTTCTTCAAATATGTTTATTGGTAAACATTCCATATTTTGAAACTTTAAAAATTAATTTACACAATAATATTTCGAATAAGGCACAAAACGCTCTGACTGAGTCCATTACTAAAATAAATTAAACTAATTAATATTGGAAAAATAAATAGAAAGCTTATTGTTTATATTTAAACGTTTTTTTGTAGTAAAATTT
The DNA here is from genome assembly GCA_964035545.1 of Bugula neritina. Taxonomy (NCBI): domain Eukaryota; kingdom Metazoa; phylum Bryozoa; class Gymnolaemata; order Cheilostomatida; family Bugulidae; genus Bugula; species Bugula neritina. The sequence continues at coordinate 4,665,928 of OZ037771.1, forward strand.
TTTACAGTAAGCCAAGTTTAATAACTGCTTACATTTCTTTGTTTTCCTCACTTTTAACGAGTTATGCAGTTACATTTATAGTGAGTTTCCACCAACTTTCAGCAAAACTTTAAAGAGATGCTACGTGGAGTATAATTTGCTGAAACACCAATGTTTTTGCAGCAAAGGTGTAAATGCATTCTAAACATAATTCCCAAACTTCTGCTTACAGCAATACCTACTTGTGCTCATTGAATATAAAGTTCAGAATAGGAGAAGGGCCGGAAAGGAGGTTCATGATTATGGAAATGCACCATGCACCAATCATCAGAGAAAACATGTAACCCTAAAATAAAACACACTGTATATGATTTTCATGCAGTTTCATACAAAGTTACAAAAAATAATCAGTTTTTAAGTTTTTAAATTGAGCTCAACTAGTGTATCTCAAGATTGCTAAAGATGTAATAAAATGCCTTAAATAGCAATAAGGTTTTAACTATAAACAGTAACCAATTTAAGTTTACCTTGTTCACAATTTATATTTACCTTGTTGACGAGTTTTGTCATTAGAGGACATCCTCCCATATAAAGAAGAGACCACAGACCAAACAGTAAACCAACAGTGGAGGTCTTTATGCCAAACTACATATGAATTATCACTTATAATATTAAATTAATAATAATTAAGTTATCAACAGGAGTCTACTGGTATGTTAATAACTATGCTGAACTATATAAAATCTGCAAGGGCATGCAACTTTTCACATGGCAGTAACAATATAGCTGATGGTAATTGCATACAGATAAAAACTATCCCCCTGTTCACACATTGCCGTATCGTGCGCCGTAATGTAAAATATCAGCCATCTTTAATGTGTCCGTGCTGAGGTTTACAAAGTTCGCTATTAGGTAATATATAATACACCTCATTGGACAATTTAATCCAATGAGCTGACGCAAAGGTTTTTCTGTCCAATAGCAACTCACCACAACTAGTTTGAATCAAGCAGTGCTTGATCCTAACGTACCATAGCACCGTGCAGGAAGCTCAGACATTTGTAAAAATGGCTGATATTTTACGTTATGAGGTACGATAGGCAATGTGTGAACGGGGGGGGGGGGGGGGGTATTTTGCGATACAACAGTTTTGAAGCCAAAACTAGTACATTATAATACACTGATTTTATCTGTAAATCGCTGTTGCATAATGTATTAGATTTTGGCATAATATTGTATGTTCTTGCTATTAAGAAGTTATGCTTTCCTTGCAACTTCTTATATAATGTAATCTTATAACTAAAAGATAGGAACACAACCATTTAGCAATGCATGGTGGTATTGCAGGAAACATGTGTAACAACAGCTGCTGTAGTAATGGAAGCCGCCACAACATTGCAAAAGTTTCATGCCATGGGTAATGGAAGTAGTGAATAAATTATAAAATATAGATGCTATGTAGTGCTTATAAGTGTTAGCATTTAGTGACAAACAATTTATGGCAGTTGTTTATGGCTAGTTGCAAGCTGTAGCTATAATAGTGGTAAGTAGCAAGTAATGGTAGGCTATCCGGTGACAACTAGTGACAATTACAGTGACAATTATAGTGACAACTAGTGACAAGTAGTGACAAGTAGTGACAAGTAGTGACAAGTAGTGACAAGTAGTGAAAATTAGTGACAACTAGTGAAAATTAGTTGCAAATGGTGACAAGCAGTGACATGAGTGACAAATATTGTAGTAACAAGTAGTGACAATTAAGGAGTGACAAATAGTGACAAGAAGTGACAAATAATGACAAGTATAAGTGACATGTAGTGGCAAGTAGTGACATGTAGTGGCAAGTAGTGACAAGGAGTGACAAATAGTGACAAGGAGTGCCAAATAGTGACAAGTATAAGTGACATGTAGTGACAAGTGATAACAGATCATATCAGAAAGATTAACTTACTGCATTGGTTAAATAGCTGCTTATCCCAACATTTCTTGCACTGCCAATGAATTTATATGCAAAGCAGTGAGTAGTGAGCAACATTATTCCAGGAATCCTGGCCATTTGCAACGAGGAAGTCTTAGAAACCTTTTTGCTCTCTTAACAAAGAGGAAAAAGTTAGTGAAGAACTTCACTCATAAAGAAAAAGGCTAAAAAAGTCTATGGATTGATCAGTAAATTTTATGTTGGTTGTCTATCTAGCTATTACATAACTTAATGTGAAACTTTGAATATAACAAGCTATTGTGTATTATATTATTTATTCCATTATGAATTATCCAGTAAAATTTTATAGCATGTTTATAGGTATAGCAGATACATGGCTAATTGTAAAACTACTTAAAAAGTAAAGGTACTTCATGACTTATGACTCAAATTATTATAAGTGTTACTTAGATATAAATAATGCATCATTCTATGAGAGTTGCTAATTTTGTAATAGACGCATGAATTCAGATTTGTTTATTTATATTATTTATAATTAGCAATAACACCAGCAATTGGAAATAACAATCAAAATTATCATGGATCAACAAATACGAGCTGGTGCAAATATAATATAATGTATTTTGTACGTTGACTTACCTATCACAGGGATAGCAAACACTTCAACTATACACAGCAACCCCATAAAACAACCAATAGTCCAAAACATGCACATGTACCCTCCAACCTGAAAATAATTCATAATTGATAAATCATTTTAGTCAATGTTAGCAAGTTCTGATAAATTATTCAATTTCACTTTGTGCAATATTCCTCATGCATATATCATGAACATGGCCAAGTGGCCAACCTATATATCGTAAAAGTGTTACATAAATGTATTCATTCATAAAAATTGCATTAAAAATATTTTTAGTAATTTACCTTCTAGTAACCTTTTAGTAATCTACCTTTTTAAAAAAGAAAGCTACAATAACTTACAAATTTATTATCATGGTGCAACTTTAAAAATTGCTTACACAATATTTGTTTAAAGTTCTATAGAATTTGTTAAACATAAATTATAATTTTGTTTTTTTTGGGTATTTTTATAGCTGGTATATATAAAATCGACATTCAAAAGTTAGAAAAGCCCTTTATATGGAAAATGGCTGACAAAGTTGAGAAAATGTTACAATAAAGCTCGGGTTTATTTGTTTACACCATATTCTATGATGATAAAAGCTAACCTGGTTAAGCGCAGCACCAATGGCAGGTCCAACAGCATACCCACCACCTTGTAGCACCTCTACTAAACACTGTAAATTAAATTTAAAGAGTAAACATATATCTATTTATACATTGCTGGAATATAATTTTGTCTTGCAGCAAATGGACACATCTGATAAGTCCTGATTTAAGTCAATATGCACAGAATTATAATAGAAAGTTAAAAGAAATTTAAGATCTAAAATGTTTGCTTCTTTTTAAACAGCTCATGCCTAACACTACACTAACACTTCACTACCATACTAGCATCTCACTATTACACTGAGAACTTACCAATTAAGTCAAATTGATAAATTAAATTATTAATTGCTTAAGCATAGTATGTATACATTCAATAAAATTTACTTCAAATCTAAAATAGTATACATATTTCATTATAAAATCAATACAGTGAGGAATAAAAAATAGTTCACCTAGTTTTCAATTTTCACTTGTTGAGTTTTCTTCCCTTAGTTTAAATAGTTGCTTTGGTATGACAACTTTATCATTACACAGTTTTTTTTCATATTTGTTGTTTTAGTTTTGCCAATATTTTAGCTGGATGCATCTTGCAAAAACTATGTTTGCACTTATAGTGTATTTATAAAAGCAAGGAATTGTAAATTGAAACACATGTCTATGAAAAACATTGTCATATATACTACACAGTTAAATGTTTATTGCTACAGTGTTTTCATTATAATACAGTCATGCAAAGTAACAGGCAAAAACTTCTGTATAATTTACAATTCTGCTATATAGACTATAGAAAAGAATTTCTGTATAATCTACAGTTTTGCTATATTATAGACTATAGAAAAGAAGAATAGTTTAGTCACATGAACTGTAGATGGCCAATGAGTGTCAATAGTTGAAGCTGTTAAAAAGCTGTTCAATTGATGTTATACTAAATAAAGCAATATCATTTGCTTTTTGGGCTATTTCAAGAGCAAAAAATGACAAAAATGTTTAACAATTTTATTGGCTGAAGGCAGTTTTTTGTTCTTCTTTAAAATAAAGGATAACGGATAATTTTTAAAAAAACTGCTCATGCCCAGTAGAACACCTACCACTAGTGTCAAGTAGAGCACCTACCACTAGTGTCAAGTAGAGCACCTACACTCATGTCAAGTAGAGCACCTACCACTAGTGTCAAGTAGAGCACCTACCACTAATGTCAAGTAGAGCACCTACACTCATGTCAAGTAGAGCACCTACACTCATGTCAAGTAGAGCACCTATACACTCATGTCAAGTAGAGCACCTATCACTAATGTCAAGTAGAGCACCTACCACTATTGTAGCTGTGCTGTAGGATGTAGCCTTTAGAAGTGTAGTCATAAGAGCTACTGCCAGTGTTGCAGCACCACACCCAGCAACTAATCTGATGAGAATACACAGTGGTAGGTAAACTTCGTCTGCTGCGTATGTCACAGCACTACAATACCAACCAGCATACGATTTATATTGTAGAGTTAAAACTATCCCTTTTACTATAATAATTACAAGTAAAAGTTAGAAATTTAAACATTAAATATGGCAGTAGAGGGTAATTTTAAATCTGTGGAATTATGAAAAAAATACCATATTTTAATTTTGTAAAGCTGTTGAGAGATGCTAAACTGCAAGGCATAGGACAGTGGTTTTGCTATTGCAATGAAAAACAACAGTGACTATTTTTTCAAGCGCTTCTATAAATATCTTACTGTTTATATAGATATACACCAACTTACCCAAAGGAAATGCAAGTAGCTGAAAGCATAGCAGTTCCTACCAAGCACAAAGTTTTAGGGCTAATCCGCCCCATCTGCAAATATTCAAATGATATAACCTTAGGCTAGAATGCAGCTACATATTAACATAGTTGTAATGAGATTCTGAGCCTATAATTCGTCAAACTCTGCGTAGTTTGTCATTTCAGAGCAGTAGTGGAGAAATTGAGTAGCCTACGTTTTTAAATTTACTATTGAATTTTGGTTTAGTTCTCAAAAGAACATAACTTCTTATGCTACATTTCTAATCTAGAACACAGGCTTTTCTCAATTTCTCCATTACTGCACCTACCTCTAGCTTATTTAACTATGACTGATGATGAGAAAAGCAACAATAGTAAAAAATATTTGGAGTTTTTCTCCCTGACACTTACTAAATACCCGGCAACAGGTGAGGCAGCAAATCTAGTCAATTCAAATGAGGAAAAGACAAGTCCAATTTCAGTACTTTCCAAACCCTTGCTCTTTGCTTCGTGAGGGAAGAAGGGGAAGAGAAAAGTATCAGTACACAAGGTCGCGAACTGAGCCGTTAAAAGTGTTCCCAACAGGAATCTCTCTCTCCATTTAGGTAGACAGAATCTTCCAGAAACCCTCTTTTCAATTAAAGGTTCAGTTTCTTGTGCTACAGCATCAGCCATGTCTGTGATGGTTTAGTAGCAATAGTGTGACAGTTACAGTGTGTAGCTTGTAGTTCTACTCTAGTTGTACCATGAGTTGTGCATCAAATCCAGTTATCTCTGGTATATGGTTACAAGTTTGTTGCTGAGCAGCATGCATAATACTGTAATAACACAAAAGTTAGTAATGACTGTAAATAAGTTCTAATTTTAGAATTTATGCTGATAGAGTTTATTAACCTTGTAATATCAATTATACAAGATAAACTTTGTATTGATGGAGCTTTTAAAATCTCATTGTAGAATAGGCAGTTCAAATCTGTCCATCATTATCATGAGTCGACCAATTATATTATATTATTTTTATGTTTGACAGAAATATAAATAATAAGATACAGATTAAGTTACGTTTCGGTGTAAGCATGTAGTAACTAATTTTAAGTTTGAATGATCTATAATGCAGACTTTTTGTAGGAATTTGATAACCATCTGTTTTCAGTATCATCATAATATTATAATATTTAGCATTTGAGTTTATTGAATATTATAAAAAGTGATAACTAATTTATGACTTGGAAAAAATTTTTAATAATTTTTTGTCACAAAATATTTTATACTCAAGAATTTTACAGTTGAACTTTTAGCCTAAATAGTCACTTGTAAGAATGTTACAATGAAGACCATTACTGTGCTCAAGTTTTTAAGAGTTATCTTTCCAATAAAATCTATTATTCATGAATTATCTTCATCAGTGTGGGGCGATGCTTAAAAAGTTGTTCAGAAGTTGTGGTAGAAAATTATTAGTTTATTAAATTAAACATCACACCTCACTCTCCAATGCATCATGTAAAATATTCTGTAAATCACCTGGTAACCGATGTAATACACAAATAAGAGAAGTTTTATAGTGTTAGTGGCTGTAAATATAACCACTTATAGTAGGCTATGCTGCATGAATGCACATGCATTCAATGATTAATTGATTGAGAACTCGAGCTGCTATTGGTAAGATATTTCTATGGAAACCTAGAAAGAGTTATTATATAAAACACTTGAACATTATATTCCAAAGACATTGCAGTTCTTACAGGTCACAGTCTGCGGATACATTTGGAGCATAAATTAATTCAAAATGAGTGAAGACGAAGAATCAGAAAAGAAAGCACTTATACTTACAGAGGAAGAAGAAAGAGAAGACTCTGAAAGCCTACCTACTAAACAAGAAGAAGAAGCATGTCAAGAATTAACTAAATGTAGAGAGTACCTGCTATTATGTGTCCTGCTCTTCTCTCAGTTTGTGGCGTTGTGCACTGACACTTTCTTGTTCCCTTTCTTTCCTCAAGAAGCAAAGAGCAAAGGACTTACTCATGTGGAGATTGGAACGATTTTCAGTTCATTTGAGTTTGCTAGATTTATGACTGCGCCAGTATTGGGATACCTGGTAAACTTTTTATTTCAGCAGTTTATTAGAATATTAATTATATAGAATTATATAAATCATTATGTTCGAGAAGCCAACTTTTCAACTTTGAAATGTGTAACTAAAAATGAAATTTTATATCTAAATTATATGTTTCTATATGATAAAGTGCTTTTATTCTTAACTAAATAATAAGCAGTACTTTTTCTTACTCGTTACAGCTTTCTTGGATTAGCCCAAAGACTGTACGTACAGCTGCTACAATTATATTGGCCATGGCTTGTATTGCCTTTGGGTAAGCACTTTTTGACTACGATATAGCAGTTAGAAGATATTCATTAATGCTGCACTTGATTTTAGCTCTGCATAAACTTGTAAAACTTTAAAAATGATAATGGTTTAGATCTTCACTGAGTATTTGAAAATATGTCTTCCATGGTAAAAGATATTAATAATCTCAGCTGCTCCATGCAGCCACTGTTTGGTTTGTCGTGAGGTTTTACGTTTTTTAATTGAGTTGCTTGAATAGAGCTTCAAACTTCTTACATTTTTTTATTATATTAAACAACACTTCTATCCATAGCCTAAGCATCTGTATTACAAGTATTTGAGTCCTTCTAAAAGCCTCAAATTATTTGTTTCCTGTTCCTAGAACATATAGGATTTTCTCATGTATATTCTTAATCAAATTCTTTGGGCTCAAATTCTTTTCTGTTGAGAGCCAAGTTGTGATGCATAATCTATAGGGCAAACAAAGTTTTTTTGCAGATGAGCTAATGTTTTTGGCTAAGAAACTCAATTACTTACGTAAAAAAACTTAAAAAATCTAAGCATTCACTACCATCTCAAGATTCTGTACAGGCTGAGCTTGTACAGATGAATTTCCCTTAACCTACGGTTGTGGTTTCATTCAATTGATGTTGACTCCATGCATCGATTAAAAAAATTAATAATGCGAAGCATGAGTACACATAGCGAGTATATAAATGAATTCATAAAGAAAATATTTACAAAATTGCAGAGGTACCAGCAGTACTCTTGCTTTGTGAACATTTTAGATAATGGAAACCGATACTTTTCTCTAACCTGGTTTTCACCAATGTTTTTATAATATAAATACTCTATGCCTTCAGATATACGAAAGAGAAAGCTATAACTACATAAAACGTTTATTACCAATGACCTAAATTCATCCGTGGCTTTACTCTAATCATGACCATTGCCATAGACATGGACATGGCCTCCCACTGACCATTATAACTATTAGCATGAGAGGACTGACTTGTCAAAGGTTTAGAAAACCAATGATTGATAATTTCTAAGCATGTCAATATATTGATTTAGTAACACCCACCATATTATTAACAAGTTTAAAACTTCTCTAAACTGATATGCTGGTAAATAAGTAACTAAGTTGCACATCTGATACATCAATATACTATTCAAACCAAAGTGTCTCATATTATACTTACCTCTATAGTTTCTTTCACTGATCCATGCTAGATTACATCCTGGTATAATGCTAGTTACTTATTTAGTCATTTAAATTAAATTAAATATGTAAGCTATGCAAAAAAATTAGATAAAAGAATACAATATTAAATTTTATCATTATAAAGTACATTTTTGTAATATGCTATGTACAATGAGCCCAATTTAATGTAAATTCCACAATATTTGTAGGTGGGGATAATCATTAATATTTTTATTACCAGTGGGCTAGTTGATTTCAGCTAGCTTTTGTTAGCTTTAAATGAGTTTTGGCTAGAAGCCTGAAACATCTGTAGCTGTGAATACCTATAGGAAAATTCTTAAATGATTTTTGTAGAGCTGAAAAAATGAATAATCTAACCATTCTTATTCTCCCCATTTCTTAAACCAAGCAGCTACTTTCTATGTAGGATTGTTTAGCTGAAACCGATTGTAGAATTAAAAAATAACAAAAATAAAATTGACTCTCCTCAAAAATATGGTTACTAATACTTATGAGAACAACTTTGACATTAAATCTGTCATTGTATCATTTTGTATCCATTGCTATAGATGCAATGATTCATAATCTGAGACAATTTCCATGCATTGAATCTATGACTGACAATGTCTGTGAATTTAATATACAAGCATGGACAGTTTTATTCATTTGTTTTGTTTTATCAATATAAGTTTGCAAAGAGCCTACGTACTATATATATCTATAGTCTATACTAATTATATTGATGATCATGAATCAGTTCAGCTACTTATATATGCAAAAACTAAGAAAATAATACATTAGTTGGCATAAGCAAATTTGCTTATTAACCTTTGACCTGTAAATAAGCAAATTAATTTTCTACTTATCAGTTTCAATTAAACAACTTTTTGTTATACTGTTATAGCTACAGCACCAGCGTGTTGACATAATTGCATATACATATACATAATTATATTCTTATAGCCTATTTCTATAAATTTAGAAAGTGAAATCTCACACTAATGTGAATTTCTAGGATTCATTCGTTTGTTTCTAATTTTTAGATAATAGATATACTGCTTAGACATAGCATCACATAGATTAGAATATAAATTTTTTTTAAGTTAGTTTGATGTTTGTAGTCTTTAGTTCAAAGTCCTATAGGCTGTGTACTATAAATAGCCCTGGAGTACATCAACACTGGCGATATCAAACCAAGCGACTAGTTATGACCGGTCTAATGGTAATTTCAGCAGCTCATGAATAATTCCCAAAATAATTTATTGCATTCTTTAATTTTCTTGGGTTCTGATAAACTGCATATTTATAATATTATTCAGTTTAATTTTAACTGCCAACTTTAACTAGGCTAAAACAATGTTTGGTAATAAACCAGAAAAATCTAGGCATATGCACTGAAAAATAGTTTATTGGCTAATTTGAATTTTGTAAAAATCAACAACACTTGACAAATTGTTTTTTCCATGCTGCAAAGACAAAAACAACAAACTGCAATCAATCTTTAGTAGCTTTTATGTAATTTATCAAATGGTAAACTCACGCAGGTTTATAATCGCTATGCCTGCAAGAAAACCCTGATGGAAAGGGTTTTTGTTAAACCGTAGGACTTATTCAGATGTGCCACATGAGGAATTATGACTTGATGCTCTTGCTAACATCATAATGGCCTTTGTCGGGGCTCGAACTCAAAACTTAGTGCTTATGAAGCAAACGCTCTAACCCCTAGACCACGGCTGTCGCTTTATATTAAGTAGTATAAGTGAGTGATGAAAATTTTCATATTAGTGATTATAGCTTGAAAAGAAAATTATTTTGTATTTTCTCAATCACTTGTCAATTGTATGCAAGCATTTTTTAAAGAAATTTTGAGCTCACTGGTCTCAAAGCCTAATACCTTGTTTAGGCTATGGCACTGCAACCACGTCTACAACTAGGCTAGTTCTGCTATATTTTAAGTAATGATTAAAAAACTAACTAACAATTGTTCAGATTAAAATTGTTTTTCAGCTTCATGGCACTATAATGCTCAAACCATGGGCAGAAAAATATTTGCCAGATTTTATAGCTCAAGCCAAAAGTACAACTGTAAGTTTGGGTTTATCATGCAGCGCACTCATGTTGCACCAGTTTAAACTGGAGCACATCATTCTGTGAACCTGCTTGAACAAGAAACTAGTTTGGTAACCTTATTAGCATAACTGAACCTGAGTAACAGAAGTTGGACATATTGTTTCCAACATATGCAACCCATAGCCACAATGAAGGTACAGGTCAGTTCTAAACTATAAACTACTTATATCTGGTAGCAATTATCTTAAGAATTGCTAGAAGTAGCACATGGTTGGGGGGCATTGAGTGCATTGTTTATATAGGCATATTTGTCCAAACTATAACCCCAAACTTCAAACCGCTACATTCAGTGATGACTAACTTTGTGCTGCATCAAGCGATTTCCAGTTATCTCTCTGGTGTACAATGAATTATATAAGTGTCAAGCTCTGAATGGTTCATCACCGGTCACTTGCAACCAGCATGATCAGAGCATCGCGATGATAACAATCACCGGCTTTCCATGTACCGATCTCAAATCGATCTCAGGGAGATCGATCCATGGAAAGACGTCAAAGATCGATCTCAGTCGTTCTGAGCTGGTCGGTCTGTAGAGCTCGAACTCAGATCGATCCCAAGGCAATAAGACTATGGAAAGACGAAAAATCGATCCGAGAAGTAGAAAAATGACTGCTCGCTAAAATGTTGTCTGCTAATAAAAATGATGACTTATTGTTAATTACTAAGCAAAGTACTTAATAATTAAGATAGCCACCTTTTCAAGTGGCAAAACTTTGACTTTCAGTAAAATGATTAAGAAAACTTAATTATGTAAAATTATAGACGGTAGAAGATACAAAAAGTGAGAGCATTTAAATTGAATTTAAACGACTAGTATAATGGACTGTCATTAGTTATTTGCTGCGTAATTTTAAGCCTAATAGTCCCGTAAGTTTATGAATGAGCTGCACAACAGCTATTAATTTCATATAAGCTGTCAAGCTAAAATATTAAAATCAATTATCTTAAATTGGCCAAATTACTTCATATTAAAAGCTTTACTGCGTAGAGTTTATAGCTGACGTTAAATTTTAGACTACGAAAATTTTGTTTTTCAACAGCAGTAGCTTTTATCACTCAGGTGGGTGAAAAAATTATACTATTACAGTAGTCTTCACCTAAGAGGAGGCAACTCCGAGAGATCGATCTGACACTCTCATGGAAAAACGATCGATCTGAGCACATTACTCAGATCGATCTTGCTGAGATCGATCTGAGATCGGTACATGGAAAGCCCGTGAATATCTGGCTAGTTTAAACTTAACTAATATGGGATTGAATACAATAACATCCTTGCTGATATTACAGAAGGAAGCTGTGAGCGAAAAGTAGACATATTATTGTAAATAAAGTTTATACAAGCTCCACATAGATTGCATTTACAGTGCTATTAGAAAATATGTAGACAGTTTTCAAAGCAAAATTCCTAAGGTCTATAACAGCTAATATTTGAAGCTATTACTTTTGCATGTATTTGCATTCTAACCACATACATCACTTATAACTGACACATATGATGTCTAAAATAAAAATAGAATACATGCATGGATACAATTATTTTGCCTATATCATTGAGGTTGAAATATTGCAATAATCACTACAGTATAATTTAACTTTATAAAAATCATTTAAGAAAATAGTACACACAGCCAACTATACCAAAATTTGAAAAAGGTTATGTATATCATTATGCATGTTAAAGCTTCAATTATAGTTACTGTAACATAGTTTTTGTAAATGAAATTTTCATGGGTGTGCTGTGTTTTGTCTTCTTATAGATTGGGGACGTATGCACCAAACGAGATGTTCCTTCCACTGTGTATAACTATCAGAATTCTGGCTGGAAGTGCTACAGCTAGTCTAACAGTGTCTGTGATGACAATTCTACTTAAACACACAACATTCCAGACTAGTACAGTGGTAGTAAGTATTGTAAATATTATGTCATATTAGTATAGTTGTAGTAAGTAATGTATATTATTCCATACTATAATACAGTTGTGGTAAGTACTGTATATTATAGTAAGTACTAGAAAATAGAATATCTATAAGGTAAATCATGCAACAAAATTTGTTGAAGGCCTTACAGCTTTAAAATATAGGTCTAATTTTATTATATTATTATTGAAAACGTCATGATGTGAATCTTATATAATATTACCAGTGAATTTTTGCATGAAGTGCTTTTTATCCGTAAATATAATAATTCAATAAATGCTTTGCTTATTTCAGGGTCTAGTAGAGATGTTGCAGGGAGGTGGTTATGCAGTTGGACCAGCTTTGGGATCAGCCTTGCAACAGGTAAAGTATCCAACAGGTAAAATACTCATTTCATGTGGACAATTCAATGGTTTGTTTTGTAAAATGAATCTGTGGTCTATTCTTTTGATATGTCATTCATGTAGCAATTTTATTGAATATAATATATAGTAATGATATATATAGTAATAATATATATAATATAATATATAATATATAGTAGTAAAACATACAATACTGCTCATAAAACAAGTAGTATTGTAGGAGAAGACGATTTTCATTATACGCCCTAATTCAAATCATTTGTTTTAAATTTACAATTGATTGTAACCATGTTGCACGCATAATATTTGTAATCATTGGTTTTTGTAATCCACTAACAAAACCTAGTTGTTGAGTTCATTATAGACTTATTACTGTAAATGTATTTTATTAACATGCCTGGCACCACAAATATACACATGCCCATTCAAGTGAGCTTTGGGTTTTAAAATTGTTTGTTGCCAAGTGTATATGCAGCCAAGGTTCAGAGGTCAGAGCACTGGCTTAGTAACCCAGAAGTCATAGGTTCAAACCCCGGTAAAGGTGAAGTTAGGAAGAACATCCAATCATAATTGCTACACATAAATTATAAGTCTTTAACCCAATTTAACAAAGCCCTTTCCATCAGGGTTTTATTTTCAAAGGAATGGCGACTATAATTTTTAAGTATAAATGCATGTTATATGTCTCTATGAGGAAATTAAAATTTGTTCTGTTAGCTTCATTGTATATTTTGATGGCTATTTAATACAGGCCTGGTAGCATGCAAAAGTTTGTCTTATCTACAAATTCGTAGATAGGAGGCTATACCTGCATGTTCTGGACAATGGGTGGTCTGATAGGCGTCTCCGGTCTCATCCAGCTTTTAGCAATACCCAAAATTAGTGAGTCTTTTTATATACTCAGTCTATGTAACTGTATTTGTCTTCTATAACTAAGTTGTTATGTTTTAATATATATATGTGTGTATTTATTGTAGCAGACTGAAAGAAAATAGCAATGTGAAACCGCTATACCATAAGTTATAAGTGTTATAGTTGCAAGTTGCAGATAATCGTTTGAATAACAGAAAATGCTGGGTTTATATACCAGTCTAAAAAATTAGCTGTTTTGTAGTATATATCCATAATCATTGTAGAGAAAGCATAATGTAGCGAACATAGCTATGCTAATACAAGTAAAGCTATAACAAATCCAAAAAAGCTTTCTCAGCTCATGTAATGTCCCAACATAAATATATTTAGATATGTATAGAGTCAATTATTCAAACAATTAGTTTCTAAGCATGTAGCTTTAAGAGACTGTCTATGGTTTCCACGCGATGATATATAAAAAAAGTTGTATTTGAGTTAACAAGTTTTCAACTTGCAGTCACTAATTCAATTTATCTGAATATATATAGATTTTTTTAACTAATTGAGTTAAAATTAAATATTGGGATACGACTGAAACAAATGTAGACTTTTATTGAAGTCTAAAAAAATTTAATCAACATTCACATTTAATTACTAGAAAATATAAATTTTTTTGTAGCAATAAAATAGGTTTTACTATTTTGAATTAATAAATCAATTACAGTATATGATTAAAAAAGGTTTAACTAAAATATAAATTAAACAGTCTTTATGTTTTTTTGCCAGCCAAATAGTATTGAGAGTACTTTTGTAACAACTGTATACTTATTTTAAAACAGTAATTATGGTTGACTATTAGCCAATACTTTACCTACAGGTTATGATGAGTGCAATTTGAACCTGTATTTTTTAATAACTACTGCAATGTTTCATTACTATGAAACGAGAGTAAGCTGATCTATGATGTAGCAATAATCGGTTCCAGTCTAATAGTCCCACTTGTGGTCTATATTTTTTATTAAAGGTTTATAAAGTTTAAAGGCATTGAAACACTAAAGTATATATATATTTAATGTGAAACTACTACTTTAATGTAATAAACCAGCAGCATTCTTATATAAACAACTTTTTGTTTTGTGGGTATTTTTAGTATAAATTATAAGGTTTCATTATGTAAAGGCAGGAGTTATCTAAGTTAGAAAACAGTATATTTTAAAGACTCTGTCTCAAACTAATTTAAATTTGACTCTAAACTTTTAGATAACGATAAGAAATCTCACGGCACATCTTCACTACAAATTATGAAAATTCCTGGAAATATAATTCTGTTCTTACATTGTTTTGGATATAAATTGATTGGCAGTTCAAAGGCCAGTGGAGTCAGCAACTTTTTAAACAGTTCGGTAAGTAAACTTATATTATATGAAGTAATATGATTCAGGAGAGTAGAAGTCAATGATAAAAGAGAGAGAGAGAGAGAGAGAGAGAGAGAGTAACCCCTTCTCGAAAATTGTAATCCGTATCAGCTTATATGAAAATGAAGTTTAAAACACAAACTATTAAACATTGAAACATATTATATGCAATGAATGTGAAATACTATGCAAACAAATGCATAGTTTATTATCAAATAAAAATCTAGCTAAAGCTTTGATTTAATACTTTATATTAATTTTCTTTTTTTCACTTGATATATATTTTGTAGGTAGGAGTTGTCAGCTCATAAGTTTGATATAATTGCAACCTCTACTCTAAAAATGACTTAAATTTTGTCAGTTATGCTGCATGATTTAGTGTCTAAAAATATTAAACATTTAAGAGTCATCTTTTTTAATTCTACTTGCGAAGATCAACATAAATTTATATATTCAATAACATGAGCTTCTTCTTATAATTTTACATTCATTATTTTATGGAAATATTATTTATAGAACCTAATAATACTATTAAAATACACAACTATGTACAAGTGCAGCAATGTCTGTAGGTTTGCCTGTTTTTGTGATATGTTCTTATATTTTAGTTTGGTACTACAGCATCAGACGTGGGTTTATATTTTGGTCTTTGGTCTGTTTTGTATCTCGTTGGATGCTTGGTTTTGAGCAAAATAATCAACAGGGTAATTTATACAGAACTACACAGCAGGCCTTTTCCTACAGCTTGCAAAAACCAAGTGTCAATACTAATAATAATTACTACCTGTTATTGCATGTCACCCCCTTAAACTCAGCGTATCCATTGTTAGCCTTGTTTGAGATGTTAATCTTTTATTGCAGTACTTTAAGCTATTTTGTAACAAGTTTTTATAAAATCTTAAATTACTAACTATTTTCCTGTAAACCAGTTTAAGGTGTAAAAAGTGTATTTTGAAAAAATGAAACAATGTGTATTGAGGTAGTTATATGTTTGCCACTTTTAGGGCTATATATACTCCTTGATGATATCGGCCTGGTGTATGTCTATATTAGTACATCTGTTCAGCGGGCCGTCTCCATTGCTCGACTTCATATTTCATAAGCACCAGTAAGAATTAGTATACGCTGTTGCTTAATTCAAAATCTTTATCATTTCGTTTCCATGGATTCGCGTTATGCAAATGGATGCTCTCATAAAGGAATTTTTTTCAGTTTGAAAGAACTTATGATTGTGGTTTCATTAATGCAACTACTCCCAAAATTCAAATAAAAAATCCATCCACATAATGCAAATAACATAATGTAAAAAGGAAGATTAATATTGAAATAAAATAATAAATTTACGTACTTGATATTTTCTGCATACCTAGGGTACATACATGTTGATATATTTCAGATACTTAGAGTTGCCAGTAGTACTCTTGTCCTTAGCCAACTGTTATGAGCCAGGAATTTATATTCCTCCTTTCCAAGCAGCCATCAACCTGGCGGTGTAAGTTTCCTATGTTGGGTCAGCTCGATTGACCTTCATGGATACTTCTAGGTGACCTCTCTAAATACAAAAATTGTTGACATTTCTAAATTCAGCCTCTGGCCTTTCCAAATGTAGCTATACCGTTACCCTGCATGATGATCTGGGCACAAATGTTGTCCAGTTGCATTGTTTATGTGTTAATCTGTTATAGACCCTTAAGCTGAAAATGCTAACTGCTGCAATTTTATTCGCAAATTAGCTTGGATCAATAGATTTGTTAATTTATACGTCACTTTAGTTGAATCAGATCCATTTGAAAGAGAGAGCCCTGTTATCTATTATCAGAGTAAATGGTCATGAAAAAGACAGCATACAGACCTATGGTATGGTAACAGGATTACTGAATGGAGGTCTGGGTCTAGGAGCCATGGTTGGTCCAATAATGTCAGGAGCTGTTACTGATGCTACTAACTTTACATGGACATTGACTGTATTGTCTGGGATCAGTCTAGCAATGGTAAGATATTTCTAAAGCAATGGCCGCTGTACAACATATAAACTTACAATAACTAAATAAAGAGCCGAGTTCAGAATTGAAAGGTCTAGCATTGATGGTAATACAATTTTCATAGTATTACTGTTACTAAAATACTAAAATAAAAATTCTTTGTGCTATAATTTCTGTTAGCTATATGCAAACGTATATGTGGAACTAACAAAGCCAATATAACAGCTCGATTTGACCCAGCTTTGTTGGCCGTAAAATTTCACATTTCATTTCTACTCATCAGAAATAGTGTAAATTTTTCTACTTATTCCTGTTTTCTATATGCACGTGTAACTAAAAACTAAATTACATGTTTTCTTGTCTCTTTATTTGTAGTTAATAATTATGTCTGCATACTTAATATGGATGAAGATAACTGGACAGCCACTAAAATCAGTCTAGCTGACACATACCTAGAATAGAGCATACTTATTGCTTATTTTTTATAGTTTGATTTCTTACACATTAACATTAAATGTTTTATATCTTTGGAAAAAATCCTATGTGCATAAAAATGCTACGTTCAAACTTGCATATAGTTATTGGTTAAAACATGTGTAATTATTGGTTAAAACTTAACGTGTAGTAATTAAACTGTAAAGCAAGAATGGCCTATCTGCATACATGCAGTGTCTTTACAAAAATGCTAGTTTTTTCTTAGAAAAGTATTGCTACCAAAAAGACAAAGATTACTTAAAGAGTGCTTATATCTACGCCATATATTGCTTCTATAAAAGTTTATAAAATCTTCATTACTGTTCACCTAATCCAGCAAATTAAATTTGAGTTAAAAAATACTGCCGATCATGGGCAGGCACCTATAGACCAGCATTCTACCTTCACTTCACAGCATTCTTGCTTTACAGCATGATAATGTCCCAAAAATGTTTTTAAAATCTAATGAAATTGTTTTTATTGATTAAAAAACTTCTTATTTTTATATTACATCATACATACATATATATATATATATATATAAATATATATATAAATATCTATAAATATATATAAATATCTATAAATATATATATAAATATATATAAATATCTATAGATATATAAAAATATTTATAGATATATATAAATGTCTATAAATATATATATAAATATCTATAAATATATATAAATATCTATAGATATATATAAATATCTATAGATATATATAAATGTCTATAAATATATATATAAATATCTATAAATATATATAAATATCTATAGATATATATAAATGTCTATATATATATATATATAAATATCTATAAATATTATATATAAATATATATATATATATATATATATATATATATATATATATATGCTTTATGATATAATGCTAAATAAATGCTATATTAAATTATAGACTCAAAAATATATATCCCATGATTTTCATCAATAAGTTTATGAAATTACCTTTTTAAAACAATGTGCTATCAGTCTTTGTGACTTAATATTTTTGAATGGTTAATAAATGCTAGTTGACATATTTCACTTAAACAAAAATATAATTATCAACAAAAGTTATTGTTTAAGTGCAACAATAAAAATTCTCAACTGCAGCTATACAAGTAGTTTAATTGGCCACTTTGGCAGCCTATAGGCTTTTACATAGAAATGCTGTTATATAAACAGTACAATCCTAAATTCTTTATAAACTAAGGCCTAACATTACACCATACTTTGGCATATTTTTCAGAAGAATCTAAATTTGTTTTTTCTAGCTAGAATTGCTTGGTTATGTCACACAATGAAGCCCTTTGTTACCAGATTTTTTCAGACTACTCTAATATATAATAACTGACTTTTTGCTGCTAGAAATTAGATGTGTGTCTGTTGTTTTCAATATTAATTTTTAACCTAATGCTGCTAGTTAGGCAAAGCTGCAATCTACATTCTGGAATAAGAAACTTGTGGCTGCAAATAATAAAATAGTCACAGCATTCATGCAAGTCAAATAAATAACTAACTCCTTCAATTCTTGGTTCAGATGAGAAAAAGTTATTGAAGTAGCAAGTCAGTTTACCTAATGAATTATGGGCTGATTTAAACTTACTGGAATCCGTCTGCAGATGCAAGAGATATTCTGTCTTCTTCAACAGGTTTAGGGTAGACCCTGAAACAGCTGCTGTATGCACACACAGACATGCAGACATGTATCATTATTACAGACTAGCCACTTCATTAAAACATATCATCAAGAAGCTCTTTCCAACTATGACTTTATTTATAAAATAAACCCATATTCCAGACACCACTGTATCCATCTTCAGATTTTAAAGTGAGGATATCAAACTACATTTGGCCCTGGGCCCCCCCCCCCCCCCCCCCCGCCTGTTGGATAGCCTTGGTTTAGTGGGTAGAGCACTGGCTTTGAAATATAGTAAAGGCCGTTGGTGATGTTGGGAAAAGAATTCAATGATAACTGCTATTTTGCCACAATAGAAAGCAACTCCTTAGTCTACTTAAAAAATCTTTCTCTCAGGAGGTGCGATTATAAAACTTCATAAACAATTTTCAATAGCACTTTAACTTGAAACTGATTTTCATTTTATCAGCAAAAAAGACAAATATTATAAATGTTATAGTTTATTAATTTTATTCAATGACGTGAATCTACAGGTATTTTTGCATGCTACTATGTACCACCATTTGTGCATCCAAAATCTTTTACGCAAATAAGTATAAGTGATTTCAAAACTAATATTTATTAGGCTTCAATTGCATGCTTTAAATGTTTCACACCTTTAAAACTTTTACTTGAAAATTATGTTTTTTTGAGGTGAAATTTATATATACCAAACTATACTAAATACCTCATCATGTTTTAACTTCGTAACTGATCATCTTTGCTATTATTGTACTATACTTATACAAAATTTTCAACTGTTTTAAGCTGACTTTTATATTTTTGCTTTAGCATGCATTGTCTTACCTATAGAATTAGATAGAAAATAACTGCATAGGCTATGTAGAGCTCAGCCAATCCGAACAGGTTTGCCCTGGTGCATATGAGGGTACCTTTATACTGCAGCATTATTCATACTTATAATTACTGCATATACACTTTAACCTTAATGCACTTTTTATAGCAATAGACATTCGTTTAGCTCAACTCAAGTGTGTCAACAGACTTTGATTATAGTTAGTGTGAAGTATACTTGACAGTGTAGTGTTGTCTCATGCCTATAAGAAATATGTAAACAAATTGTTTTTTTATTTATTTATCTGTAACTATCACAAGCTGGTTCTACTGCATTGTTATTGGTACGGCACTGCAGCAAGGTAGGTATAATACTACAAACAACTTGTTTTAAAAGTGTAAACTTAAGTAGTCTTGTTTTTGAGGACTCATTCATACAAGATTGTTTCTGAGCTAACATGTTCTATATTTCTAAAAGAAGTAGGTGCGAATTGAGTATAGAATTAGAAGGATAAAAAGAGTCTAGCATTTAAGCTATAAAAATTTGATAATTAGAATTTCAGCTATATAGAAATTTAGGATTAGAGATCTATATCTAAGCTACAAGAGTTGAAAGTATCAATTATGCTCCCATAACTTGCAGTTATATAAAAAAAACTACACTAGTTAGGAGTTTTTCAGCTAATATTAGATTTGCAAATGTAAAAAAAACAAGCTGCATGTACTAAAATCTGAGCCAGTATTCATTGTTAAAAAACCAAATTTGCAGTATTGAGCTTTTCAGATGGTATTTGAAGAGAGTAAAACTCAAATCAACAATTAGAGCATTTGTTTGGTGTTTGCTAATTGGTTTAACCACTTGTTTTCCTAGAGGAGCATGAAATTGTAACGTGTGTGTGTGTGAACATATTTTTTATCGTAGTTATAGCATAACATGATAGGTCGTAATGCAAGTATCACATCTCTAGTTATATAGCTGTATTTTTGTTTGAGAAATATGTATTCGCTCTACCTACTTTGATTACAGTATTATAAAAGTTCTATACTCAGCAAAACCATAATTATTATCTTGCAGCTGCAGTGATTTATGCACTGGTACTATACAACTAACCAGTGTTTTTTATATTCAAGAGCCTCTTTACGCTCAAAGAACTTTATATTTTCACAGTAAAATTTACACTGAAATTTCATCATTTGGTGAGGTATAAAACATATTTACCTCAGACTGTTCACATAAGTAAATACTGGTATTTTCAGTAAACTATAATATATTGTAAGCTCCTGTGTTGTTGAGAGATTCTAACACTCAGCAAAGGTTAGAGTCATAAAATTATCAGCTTTATAATGTTTTGTAAAATGATAATATAAAGTAGGCGAATATCTAAGTGTTTTACTTTTCAAAGTAGACTGTAATTAGAATTATATTTGATAAAATGATTGGTTTACGTGACAGTATTCTGGCAGCACTAGCTATGAGAATATTCTAAGTCAAGCAAGTCAGCATACTATTCTATGTTTACAAGCATATTGTATGTTTGAGCACTGAATATTTTACAGAAGGTAGTCAACACAGCTTTTAGACTTAAAATGAAAGACTTGGATCACTTTGAAAAAGAAAAGCTAATTAGCAAAAAGCAAGAGTTTGAAGAAATCCTTTCAACATCTCAAGAAAACAGCAAACATGAGCTGCCAAAGCATAGAGAGTTCCTGCTAGTGGTTGTCCTGCTATTCTCCCAGTTTGTGGCGCAATGTACCGACACTTTCCTGTTTCCTTTCTTTCCTTATAAAGCAAAGAACAAGGGATTAAATGAAATAGACATTGGAATCGTTTTCAGTTCATTCGAGCTTGCCAGATTTGTAACTGCACCAGTTCTAGGGTACTTGGTAAGATTATTATGTTATATCATATTATGTTATTAAAACATTTCAAATTTAGGAATTTTGCAACTGTGCCACTTATGAATAATTTCTCAGCCTGCTTTAAAGAACCCTTCTATAATTAAAGTTTTTTTGCATGAATAGTCACTAAACTTGCGTGAGCTTTTTATTTCAAATTTAGGAGTTTGATAGTTTGGGAAATCAAGATGAATTATGAGGTTTTGTGATATTCTGCAATTATTGCATAAAATAACTTAGAATTATTGCTGTTAGTAGTGTATAATGTCTGCATAAGGCTTTGTTATAGTAAGATGAGCATTCACAAAAGCAGACTAAAATATGATGCAACTCTACATGGTGTCGCTATTTTGTAACATAAATCATATTTTGCCACTATGAATAGTAGCCCTATAATAGACTCAAACAGTAAATCTTAGAGTGTCAAATTATGTCAAATACTATACATATAATATAGCATTGTACGACACAGGTCATTGGTGATATCAAAAATATTATCTCACTATAACTTCTTCTGTGCCACAGCAAAAGACCTCAACCCATTTTGCTAGCATGCTGAGAGGCATAGTCCTTAACCCAGTTAAAACCCCCTTGTCATTAGGGGTTCTCACAGGAGTGTAGACTTTAAAATTAACTGCAGTTTTCAAAATAATATGTAGCACTAGTAATGTGATTACCACTTGGGCAGGTTGTATAATTTGTGCATGGCTTATAAGTAATGTCATTGAACTATAACCCCCTATAGTTTCAGTTCAGTGAGTAATGTAGTAATCATTACAATGGAACTGTTGATTTTGTGATACTGTTTTCTTATATTATAGCTGTCATGGATTAGCCCAAAGAGCTCATGCATACTTGCTACATCTATATTGACAATCACGTGTGTTGCTTTTGGGTAAGTGTACATGTGTATTATATCGTAGCACCTCTACTAGTCTCATTACTGTGTTTGCACAGCAGTTCATTATTTCATATTTAGTAGTTCATCTAAAGCCGAGCTGTTCAACAGGCAACATTCCAACCAATTGGTTTTGCTAATTTGAAAGCAATTTTTTAAGAAGAATTTATTTATCTTATGTTTTAGAGCCGCCAGTTTTGCCCCTAGTTATAGCTTCTATTTTCTCAGTGTGAGTATCCGTATTGTGGCTGGAAGTGCCACTGCTGTACTTACAGTATCATTGATGACAATCCTTTTCAAGTGCTCTTCACTCCATACTAGTACAGTTGTGGTAAATATTGTAAAATATTTCCTACTATAGTATACAGTTGTGGTAAATATTGTAAAATATTTCATATACAAGGGTCAAAGCATAACTATAATTCACAAAAGCATTGCTATTAAATTGTGCATTGTTATAAAACTTTATAGCATTATATTGAAAACAAGTTGCCATGACAACCAGATGCTTGTTAAAACTTTTAGGGTTTAGTAGAGATGTTGCAGGGAGGTGGATATGCAGCAGGGCCAGCTATTGGATCAGCTTTACGCAGGGTAAATTTTGCTTCCTTATCAAAATCAAACTCAGTAAATTAATATGCTTTGTGGGTTTTGAAGTGCCACAATTTGGAAAACTAGTTTGTTTAATTATGTAGTTTATCCCAGTCAATTTTCATAAGTAACAGCAACAAACTAGAGAGCTCGGTTTTTTATACGCTCGCTTATAAAACTTTGATAACCCACATGTATATTTCACAAAACATTCTCAAAGGTAAAAAGAATAAAGCAATCTTCAATTGAAAGAAAAATTTTTTTAGTACAATGCTCTTCTCGTGCTACCACTATAGGTTGTGCAAACAGGTCTAGGTCATTTAGGTTGTGCTAATGATCATAATGCTTATGCAAGCTAAAGAGCTATTAGGTGATGAGCTATATAACCAATAGTTTAATATTTGTACAATTTCATGTCATACCTACACCATGTAACAATGTTTTTTTAGGTTGGAGGCTATACGTTTATATTTTGGACAATGGGCTGCTTTATTGGCATGTCATGTTTAGCACAAGTTTTAGTCATTCCAACAACAAAGCATGGTCAGTGTCCAGCTTGCCTACCAGTTCCATAACTTTATGTAACAGAAACTGTATATATCTACATTTTTATCAGAAAATTTCATGAATTCGATATGAAGTTTATTACTCCATTGACAAAAGTAAGAGTTTACAGCTTATTCCAACCTTTTAAAGTTTTACTGAAAATTGTTGAAATTGCAGGAAACTCACAATAAATGTTACTCTTTGACTCACTAAAAGTAAAAAAAGCAACAAATGCAAACTTTTACTTGGTTTGACTCATCAAATTGACTATTACATTTTTATTTAGTTTTTCTTTTGCTGTGAAAGTTGATTCAAGTTGAAGCAAATATAACAGCAAAATCTTGCTGCTAGCAAACGTGGTAGTTGAAATACTTTGCTGTTAATGCTGCAAGAAGCATCATTCCTTTGTTAATTAAGAGAATAAATTACCACAGTAGAAAAATTTTGATGAATGGTCCAGACAAACCAATAAAATTTTTACGGCAATCAAATTGAGTTTCTGACCAAGAATCGTGAAGTTATAAATACATGTTTAGAGTCACCTAGATAATCTTACCTAAGCCAGAATTTTTAACATAAATATATAAATTCTACTGCACTTGCAAGCAAAAATGGAGTTGTCTTCTTATGGTAGATATCTCATTTAGATTGTCAGAAGAAATCAGAAGGCCCGTCTTCTCTACATATCATGAAGATTCCCGGAATGTTCGTTCTGATTTTGCATTGCTTAGCCTACAACATTGTTGGGAGTTCAAGAGCATCAGGGGCAAGCAACTTCCTAAATTCAACAGTGGGTTCGAATCAGTATTGGTTGAGATTTTGGCTAGAATTCCACATAGGTGTTTATGTTTGATTATACAGCAGTACTATAGTCTCTCAAATATATCCTAAATAACCGAATGTGTTATAGGCAATGATATTTTAGCTATATGCAGTCATTCGCCCAATGATGAGAAAGTAGTTTGCATAAAATGCTGGGACCATACCATCACTTTTGCTTTACCCTTATATTAAAAATACATCTATTCTTGTCCTAATATAATAAAGATAACACAACTGTTGTTTTGAAATTGGCAATAATAATTTACCTGATTGCTGGAAGGATTTGTCTCTTCACAATATTTTAATTCCTATTAATTTAGTTGAAGGAAATGTTATGTTGCATTATAGGTTTTTGCTTTTGTAGTTCGGCTTGGGAATTTCTGACATTGGCCTGTTTTTTAGTCTTTGGGCAGTGCTGTATCTCCTTGCTTGTCCACTCATGAGTAAACTAGTCAGTAGGGTAAGTAAACTGTTATATATATATATATATATATATATATATATATATATATATATATATATATATATATATATATATATATATATATATATATATATGATATACACGATATACACGATATACAATATACAATATACAATATAATTATATATTACTCTAAACATGCTTGCTTTCAGGGTTACATCTACTCATTGATGATAACCACATGGTTTCTGTCCATCCTTCTAAACTTATTCTGTGGACCCTCTCAGCTGTTAAACTTCTTGTTCCATGAACAAAGGTAGGTAACTCCAGTTGTCCTACAAGCTCTAACAGCTGCCAGGTGCAATGCAACAAGTGCTGTTGTTAACACACAATTTCCATGCTTCCCTTAAGTTATGTTGATTAGTCAATTGGTGAACAAATTATTCTACTCTGCTAAGACTTGAGTCTGGTTAAAATATAAGGAATACCAAATCTCTCACAAAATTGCCATTTTGTTCTTTTTGTTATACAAAATACATTTCATGGAAAAATATTGTTTTAATTGTTAGAAGATTAGTGCATTTGTGAGGCAAAAACTAGATGCATGGAAGCTCACTTAATATTGTTGAAGGTGTAAAAGTTAAACCCCATTATTGCATGTTAATTTCTAAAGTTATTTTTATGATAAATCGCCCAATAACTAAATGTCATGCTTAATTTATAATTCCTGATTAACATACTATATAGACTGCTTACTGCTATGCCCAGAGTTCTAGCAATATTGCATGTGTCTTGGGCTTAACTAAGTATTGAATATTGACCAGCTATTAATTGTTACACTGGCTGTGTTATAACTTTAATTAAACTTTGTGGTATACAAAGCATAATTTTTAGCAAAATAAGTAAACTCCCAGCCTGATTGTTGGTTAAAATATGCTGAAAGTGTACTATAAGAACTAATAATAATCAAATGCATTAATTACTAGTTGATAAACTACCAAAAAATATATGAAGGGGTATGTATATATTTGCTGTAAATAAGTTTTGAACCATTAAGTTTAAAACTGAAACATCCCCATCATAAAAAATAAGAAGTGGTAAGTGACTGAGTCAAGATGACAAAATATGGTTTGATAAAATTAGCAAATGATTGAGCAAAATTAGAAAATAATTGGGCAAAAAATGACAAATTACTAAACCAAAGTTATTTGTCAGTAGGAGGCGTTAAATTTTGCAATTGGTCTACCATTGTTTAATCTTTACAATACTGCTTAAGAGAACTAAACTTTCAAGAAGGAAATTGAGGTTTATACTATTCTCAAGCAAGTGGAAATGCAATTTTGTGCGTTATATTTGACTGATTTTTTCGGTCACAACTGCTATATGTAGATTCATTTCTAAACTGTAACCCTGTTTTGTTCTACACTGCAGAATAATTCAGCTGCCTTTAGTACTGATATCTGTTTCTAACTTTCTCCAGCCTGCCATGTATATTCCTCCTTTCCAGGCAGCCATCAACCTCGCCGTGTGAGTTTATACACTAAGTAACATACTTAAAGAAAAGATATATGATATATATTAGCATTTAATAAAATGATAGCTGCAACATTTGTAATTGTGGATATTTATACTATATAGTCTTTGTTGTATATTCTGTACAAATTCTGCTTTATTTGTGTTGCAGCTACGCTAACACAAAGAAAAATTTATTAGCAGAAAAAAGAAATTATATATATATATATATATATATATATATATATATATATATATATATATATATATATATATATATATATATATATATATATATATATATATATATATATATATATATATATATATATATATATATATATATATATATAGTAAAATGAGTGTTTATAAAACATTACTAGAGTGCTCTATAGAAATAAATCTAGAGCATAAACATTAGAAGAAGTAAAATGAGATTTGATTAATATAATGGCATTTATTACTAGTAGTTTCGTACACAAGAACGATGTGCACTCGTCAGATAAATTAGCTACTAGTGGCTAATTTATCTGACGAGTGCACATCGTTCTTGTGTACAAAACTACTAGTAATAAATGCCATTATATTAATCAAATCTCATTTTTCTTCTAATATATATATATATATATATAGATATATATATATATATATATATATATATATATATATATATATATATATATATATATATATATATATATAATTTCTTAGTTACTCATTATTATTTTTGCTAATAAATAATAGATTTGGATGCTAGGTCAAAAACCAATCATCAAAGAACTTGATGCATCTATATAACTTTAGATTCAATCATTAAATTAAAATTTAAACATTTTGAAAAGGTTTAAGTAGAGGCTGAAAGTTTTTTACAAAGTTCTCAATCATCAGAATCTAAAATTATTCCAATAAGTATTGCATTTATACTAATAAAACAAATATAATTTAATTATCTAGCCTTCATTTCAAGACTTATCAAAATAATGTATGATAATAATTCATTACTCAGTGTAAATGGTCATGAAAAAGACAGCATACAGACCTATGGAATGGTAACAGGACTACTGAATGGAGGTCTGGGTCTAGGAGCCATGGTTGGTCCAATAATGTCAGGAGCTGTCACTGATGCTACTGACTTCACTTGGGTGCTGACTATATTAGCCGGGATAGGAACAGCAATGGTAATATGCTACGTCTGTAAACTTATACCATGCCCCAGTTGTCACCTGATTGATAAGTTGTATCATATAAATTATTAGCGGCATTAAAACTGTCTGGGAGTTATTATAATTTCATTTTTTCTATTATTATCTTCATGATTTCTGGCCTAATACGACAGCAAGAAGTGAACAGAGTACAAAAGCTTAAAGCTGCTATCAAACACAGGGTCACTTTCAATGTTCCAAACTGTTTTTAAGTGCAAAGAAGCAGATTGAACTCTCTATTGCTTAAAAGTTCTAAAAAGAATTAATTTGAGCATCTGTAGCTTTTTTCCGTTAGTTTTGAAATATGGCACAAGCTTCTCTTAATACTTTTTATTACTGCGTATCTTAAAAATATAAAGCATATACTTTATGTTATACTTGTCTACTATCTGCATGCTTGTGACAATTTATTCAGGATTACCACAAAATAATTCTGTTCCTAATTTTCATGTTCTTCTTAATAAGAAATGTTTCGACCATTACTCTTTATAGTTCTAGTAGTAGCTCCACAAAAATAACTATATACAACTCTGTAAAGTGGGAACTCCTATTGTAAACTAGGTTTCAATTGAATACCTATGTGATTCTTTATTTTTAACTTTACAGTTCATAGTAATGTCGGTTTATCTAATATGGATGAAGATGACTGGAAAGCCACTCAAGCCAGAAAAGTAAAATTATTTCAAAGAAAATGCAAATTCATTGACTATAACTAGATTATAGCTATAGAGGTAAATAAGTAACTGCAGTAAATAGCAAGTCGAATGATCAAGAACTCTTGTGTATATAATACACCTCCTCACTATAAAGCAGCCACAATAATGTGTACCATTCTAACACACAAGTACAAAGACAGCTTTCTAGCAGTTATTAGTCTTTTCTTCTTTAGGCAATGTATGATAAATATAACAGTCTTATGCTGCTATAGATCTATTATGAATTTTTTTCTTTTCCTGCAGTTGTCCTGGTAATGTTTTGATCCTGATGGCAATTCATGTTATTGTATAAGCATCAAGCATTCTTGTACACTAAGATATCTTTTGCTATTGGAACTTGAAATAAAGCTAAAAGCTGGTCTGACCAAAATTTTTCTTTACTGATAGTTCATTCCATAACTTATTTCTTATGTATCTATGACACTGCAGAGATGCATTATGTGATAATTTATTGTGCGCCAAGTTTCCTTAGCAATATAAAATATAATATATACTTTACTCACAGCTATTGAGTGAAAACAAAGTGGTGGCAATAGCTACTAGAATATGCCAGTGGGGATGGTGTTTTTGGCAGTTTTTTAAGCTAAAAGTTTGAAAACTAACAAATGTATTTACCTAAAAACTTGACAGATAAGCTAAGGGAAGGCTTCTGTAAACAGTTTTAAGTTTTTTTTAAATTAATACCTTGGTGTTCAGAAATCTGCAGAATCCACCACAAAGAACATAGTTTTAGTGCAAGCTAAATAGTTCTTTTTGATTAAAAGTTTTTTTCTGAATGATAACGACTGCAACAAACAGCAGTATGCAAAGATAGTTTTAACTTTTATTTCTTATTTTAAAAGACGTGCAAGTAAGTTTCTTTAATTCTGACCACATTGCACAACAGCAGTTGAACTGCTGTTTATTAATTGTGTTTTTTTAAATGTTCACTACCTATGCAACTACTGCTATGGTTTACGTTGTTGCTATAAAGAAAGTTGACAAAAGTATAAAAATAAAAAGCAGAGCTAAGTCAACTTAAATAAATAAATCTGCAAGTTTTCTTTATAGAGAACTATACATTAGTGTTTACTGTAAGTTTTTACATGTGCGTCATTTTATTAATACATTTGCACTTGGCTTACACTGGGTTTACACTCTACTCCTCTACACCAGTTTGTCAAATTTACTTTTGCAATATAACTTAACCTGTATTGATTTTTACCAAGTGACCGCATACTTGATAGCTAGAACGGTGCTTTAAGCGCAACTTGGCCGCAAAAAGAATAGCACAACAAACAAAATTCAAACGTCTCACAATATTCTTATTTTGATTACTTGAATAATAAAGTTTACCTCTTTCCTCAGTTATATATTTGACCTGTCCTGTTCAGGTTTAGAACAAGACATCTAAAGTCGTGTTGTTAGTATAGTGAGATATATAGGAAGCCTGTTTAAAAGACCCTCCTTAGTCTTCACCATTAAGGGTTCTCACAGGAATAAAGAATGGGAGCTTTGAAAAAAAGTTGAGTTTCTTTTACAATCTGTATAATCTAAGCTGCTGTAAAAAGCAAAAAGTCATTCAAGCACTAGAGAAATTTTAGTCAAACAAATAAATGCATGGTTGAAAAAAGTAATTAGTGAAAACTAAGTAAATCATGAATAAGAACTATGATACGGCTATACACAGCACTTTTATTTTCAAAGCTCTTTAATTTTAATACACAGAAACTAATTTATAATACTCCATCATTCTATTGTATTTTGATTGTCTTCTATAACTTTAATTCTTGACATAGTATATTCAAAAGTGACAGGTGAAAAAAATTAGTCAACGGCCGACATTACTACTATTATATACATATACTAGAAAATCTTAAATTTGTGTTAAAAGAATGTTAGTTGACTCTGATTTCATTTTGTAAGTCGCTATGTAAAGCTATCAAAAAAGATATATAAACTGCAAGCTTTGCCATATTTGGTATTATTATATGTAATGTAGGTTGCATAGAGAACATCACAAATGTCTTGCTTAAAAACTCAATTTTCTTTTTGTTATGAGGTTCTATTATCACATTCAGTTGTTAATGCATTTTTCAATTTTAAATTTTTTGATGAAATTTAATATCATAAATGGTTACTTTTGAAAAAGTTTTGCAAAATGCTTCTTCAGCTAGTTCTGCAATGAGGCAAAACTTGTAACACATTTCTACATATAAATAGAGCTCTAATCAAGCCTTAAAATTCAATTTGTGTTTTTTAAACTGTTTTATATCTATAATGTAAGAGTGTGCATGTTTGTGAAAACATCAGTAATAAACATAATGTTTTCTGTGGCAAATAAAAGGCATATTTTTGGAAAAATTGTCTTAGTGATAATAACTTAAGAATGCCATCGCAGTAATTGAATTGTAGTGACAAGTTAAATAAATAATTGCTGACTTATGAAACACACAAATAACTATTAAATCTACTGAACATGTCTCCAGTGCCTCCTTGCCTTCCTCGGCTGTAAAAAAAGTGGTTAGTTATACTCAATTGCTAATACCAAGTTTATTTCCAAAAAGAAAAGTTTGTTTTAACTAGCTCATAAAAAAAATTAAACCGCAGGTAAGTAGTAAATTCTCACGCATTTATCACACCAAATTTATCAAGATTATGTCTAATTTGGCAATGCACATGTACTATATTCTATATTATATAATCATACAGTAGTTTATTAGTTAACACTATTTGTTTATACTGCAATCTACAGTCAAACACCTCATACCAGCACAAACAATATGTAACTATAAAGTTTCTTTAATATCAACATAGTGATTGTATGTATATATATACACTTACAATAACTAAATGAAGTGTTACAAGGTATTGAAATGCCAAAGTGCCAGTCAGTTATAACAGGAATGTATAATAAAATTAATTGGATAAAAGCTTCAAAATAGAAATAAGAGTATTTTCTATGAGAATGGTGCATGAGGTAACAACTTACAAAATTAGTTTTGCAAAAACTTATTATAGCCTCAGCAAATTTATGTAATATTTATATAATGTTATACCAATCTTACGTAAATGCATTATTTCCTAAGAAAATATTAATATAATATTAATAAATTTCAATGCAAAAAGTTAATATGTTTTATTTCTAAGCAGTTTTCTATGTCTCAGCAGCATTATAATGTAAATTATATTTATTTCTATAATTGCCTTTTATAGCTGATAAAAATGTCTGCATATTTAATATGAATGAAGATATCTGAACAACCTCTGAAACTGAAGTCAACTGGCTGTCACAAAAAAGCTAAGAAATTTTATTGGCATCTAGGAGAATGCTGTTATACTCATAGACAATATTTAATACTATACTTATTGTTTTGCATTGTTTGTAGCTATTAAACCTGCCAGAATTTTATCTAAACAAAAAGAACAAAATGCTAAACTCAACATTTTGGCTTCTACTGTATCTAAAACTAACTTTTGCGCTTAATGATAGAGTATAATATAATAAAATAGGTGTTATGAAGCAGCTACCTGTATACATTCTTATAAGATTGATTCAAGGTTGGAGTGAAAATGTGATCATAAAAGCAATTAAAATAAGTTAGTGTGCGCTAAAGCAACTGATGGTGTGGTATAATATTTAAATTTGGAATTACCTTTCCAATTTGTTTGATGTAAAACAGTTTGTAAAACATGACTCCTAGAGTTACAATTGAGCTCTCTGGTATGAGTTTACACATCTTATGGTTGAGGTTTCATCTGATGCAACTGCTTCCAAACCTTTATGAAAAATCTATTTGCTTTGGAATCATATTTATATTTTCAGCTTTTAATTCACTTTTTATAATAACCTTTTTTGACCTTATATGACTTACGTCAAGTCACATGACTACTGTGCTGGTATCAATTGTAAATTTAATTCACTCATAAAAGGTGCTTCAACCTGTACAAAGATAGATAAAAACTTGCTTGCTATGTTGGCAAATAACTCATTTTGTTATATAAAACAAACATTAATTGAGCACAACAAATAAATTTTGTCAAAAAGAAACAATCTTCCGGATTCGTTACCAATTAAGGCTAATTCACGCACTCATGCATTGCAGCTAACTATATTAGCTTGGAATGCTATTAATGTTAACAAAAATTACTGAAATTTGCTGTTATGGCATAAGGTACGGCAAAGTGTGAATGAGGGGTATATTGTAGTGGAAATCTACGACAAATATATGTATTACATTAGAGTTATCTTTCCTGCATCTTATTTTTTAGTTTATTTTTAACATTTAATGCAATGCGATTATGTAATTTGGTCCTGTGCAAAAACCGGCACAATTAGTGCCAATTGTCGGGCACCGACATCGGACCAAAGTACCCATTGTTGGAAGGTGCTGATATTCGGGCTCCGACTTTCGGACAGGATGAGAACAAAGATTTTTTCTTGTAAAAAAGGAGGTGAGTTCGCAGTGAAGAATCAGTCTACTAATGAAGCCGAATCAAGACTACTTTTACCGGCTATATATACTACAATAAAGATTCATCTACTCAAGCTAGCTACCTCATCTTGTTCTTTCTATACTAAAGTTAGGCTCCCAACTTAAACTGCATTCTGCCCACAAAACTACTACAGTATTTTTCAGGAATACCATTACTGCTAACTGCTAATCACAGTGACAAGCTGTTTGTGAATAATTGCTCTATTAAATAAATGAGATATATAATTACAAAATTCAGTCACCCACATCTTCACACCTGCACAACCTCACAAAGTAGTTACTATTTTAAATCCTCTGTACAAAGCCTAGCAAAATGATAGGAAAGCAGGTTTTGTAGGTTCCTTACTTATAATTCATTATTCACAATTTTATTTTAAGTTCATTTTCGAGATGTCCATTTGTCAATTTTCAAAGTGTGCTTTCCAAGATGACACATTCCAATGATCATATATGTCACGCATCATGGTGATTTGAGTCTTGCATATCGAATGCACGTGCATGGGTATATTAAGAACTTTTTGCTATTGTTTTATTTTTTTGAATTCAATTATGGTCATGTATAAATACACATTTGAGTTTTCTAAATTCTATACATTTGTAAGAAATAGAAAATATATAAATATCGACATTTCACAACGTTATAGCTATTATTGCAGTTATAGATCATAATGCGAAAAACAGGTAATTATAAATAATATAATTACACCTGCATGAAAATATACCTTTAAATTTGTGAAACTTATAAACTGCGGCGTGATATTTCTAGCACGTATACAGCAGGTGCTTTCATCAAAAATTCAGTAAATTGTTGGCTTTGATGGATGCCATTTGGGAAAAGATTTTTGTAATATGAGTCTCCTATATGTATGAAGTTATGCATGTATCCTAATGTGACGTTTAATCTCCCTGCGATTATAGAGGGTTCTCTTTGCATCAGCCATTTGAAGCATTTAAACCTTTTGACCGAGCTCCTGCTATTTTGTGTGGGTTCCAGATGAGTGAAGTTCATGCTTATATGAGTATCAATAAATCAGTATGTCATGTGACTGTTTGAAACAAGGAGTGTTAACCTGACTCCCTGACTTCAGTAGATAGTTTCTATAACTTCATTTAATGCCACTGCCTTAACAAAGAAGAAAGGGATTGTAAAGCATTATAGTGCTGGGTATCATTGAAAGGCAGTAAGTAGTTTTAATCAAAATCTATCTTCCTTGTGTTGTCAGTTACATAAAATATGTAGTTGAAATAGAAATTCCTAGTGGTAAGCTGCAAGCTCACATATTTTGCTCTTTATTGCTGTGAAAATCGTTATACAAGATTTGCTGGATTTGACAACCGTTGTTTTCTTGTGACTAATTAGTTACTTTATTGTATACATAAGCTTGTATTATCTTGCAAAACAAGTAGAAAGATGAGTCATAGTTTAAAACTGACCATAATAAGTTTTGAAGTATATGCATCAACTGTAGTTGAATTATGTTTCTGTATAAAAAGAGGTATGTCTGATTCTATAAAAAGGGCTCTCTGGTGAGCAATTTGCACAACAAAATACATTTTATCAGTATAGGAGAACGCAAAACTAAATCACACATTTAATTAAACCAGCTTTGTATTCATGTTTGCTTTTATTTAAATGTTAACATTTTCTTAAACATCTAGAATTTTGAAATAATGTCTGATGACGATGATATGGAAAGGGAAAATCTACTAGCAAAAAAAGAAAAAATGCTGTCAAAGAGAGAGCAACTTAGCAACCAGTTCTCAAGCAAAGCGTGTAAGGAGTACACATTGCTGATGGTTCTGTTATTCTCCCAGTTTTCAGCCTTATGCACAGACACTTTCCTGTTTCCTTTCTTTCCTCAAGAAGCAAAGAGCAAAGGACTGAATCAGTTTGAAATAGGAACAGTTTATGGCTCTTTTGAATTGGCTAGATTCACAACTGCACCTGTCCTAGGATATCTGGTAACATTTATAAAGACAATATTATTGAGATTTAATTAAAGTTGTACGCTCTATTAACTATCATTACTTGGTAATTGTATCATTATAATATAATTGTATTAGCTTAGCAAAATTCATGTTTTAAAATAAGCTGAAGCTACACAGAAATCACAGTCTAATACAATATTTCTTTAGATTTGCATATAGACAGTAAATTTTACCAGCTTTTATATACTCTCGCATACACAATATTGATAAATCATCATTTTTAATTTAGCTTGCTTGGATTAGTCCAAGAATCACTTGTATAACAGCCACAATCACTTTGGCAATCACATGTATAGCCTTGGGGTAAGTAGAAAACTTTTATCAACTGCTAAAACGGTACTTGCAACAGTTGCACTAAAAGTAAATGCAAGTATTAAAATTAGCGACTTTATTTACGGCTGTTCTATAATAAAAATAGTTTATAATATTACTTTAGATTTATATTGGATAATAAAATTATGCTAGCAGTTTGGTTTCAAACTTGACAACACTAATTATTCCCACTTAATATAAACAGAAATAAACCATGGAAACAGTTTGTAGAAAGTCAGTTACCTGTTTTAG